>JAHDVE020010173.1:0-16545 GCA_022606495.2 Halesus radiatus
TTCCTTCGGCCAGATGTTACCCCAAAAAATGGCTATCAATTTTCGAACCTTGCAAAGAAGTTCACAGGAGAAACTTTTGTTTTGCAAGGACAATTAATTTTTCTGTTTTTTTTTATGAAATCTTGTCGAAAGCGTTAGGAGTAATACAAATTTGGAATACAACTCCAATCGGTCAGTTGTTGCCAAAGAAAACTGTTTGCTATGTTCCGACCCTTGCAAAGAAGTTTCCTGAAGAAACTTTTGTTTTGCAAATAGAAATAATTTTTCTGATTTTTTTTTGAAATCTGGTCGAGACCAATAAGAGTTATACAAATTCTAAATAGAACTTCCTTCGGCCAGATGTTACCCCAGAAAATGGCTATCACTTTTCGAACCTTGCAAAGAAGTTCACAGGAGAAACTTTTGTTTTGCAAGGACACTAAATTATCTGTTTTTTTTTATGAAATCTTGTCGAAACCGTTAGGAGTAATACAAATTTGGAATACAACTCCAATCGGTTAGTTGTTGACAAAGAAAACTGTTTGTTATGTTCCGACCCTTGCAAAGAAGTTTCCTGACGAAACTTTTGTTTTGCAAAAAGAAATAATTTTTCTGATTTTTTTTTAAATCTGGTCGAGACCAATAAGAGTTATACAAATTTAAAATACAACTTCCATCGGCCAGATGTTACCCCAGAAAACGGCTATCACTTTTTGACCCTGGCAAAGAAGTTCACAGGAGAAACTTTTGTTTTGCAAGGACAATTAATTTTTCTGTTTTTTTTTTATGAAATCTTGTCGAGACCGTTAGGAGTAATACAAATTTGGACTACAACTCCAATCGGTCAGATGTTTCCCCAGAAAACTGATTGTCATGGTTCGACCCTTGCAAAGATGTTTCCACAATAAACTTTTGTTTTGAAAAGAGAAATAATTTTTCTGATTTTTTTAATGAAATATGGTCGAGACCAACAAGAGTTATACAAATTTGGAATACAATCCAATCGGTCAGTTGTTGCCAAAGAAAACTGTTTGCTATGTTCCGGCCCTTGCAAAAAGTTTCCTGAAGAAACTTTTGTTGTGCAAAGAGAAATAATTTTTCTGATTTTTTTTTGAAATCTGGTCGAGACCAATAAGAGTTATACAAATTCAAAATAGAACTTCCTTCGGCCAGATGTTACCCCAGAAAATGGTTATCACTTTTCGAACCTTGCAAAGAAGTTCACAGAAGAAACTTTAGTTTTGCAAGGACAATTAATTTTTCTGTTTTTTTTTTTAAGAAATCTTGTCGAGACCGTTAGGAGTAATACAAATTTGGAATACAACTCCAATCGTTCAGATATTGCCCCAGAAAACTGATTGTCATGGTTCGACCCTTGCAAAGATGTTTCCAGAATAAACTTTTGTTTTGAAAAGAGAAATAATTTTTCTGATTTTTTTATGAAATATGGTCGAGACCAACAAGAGTTATCCAAATTTGGAATACAACTCCAATCGGTCAGTTGTTGCCAAAGAAAACTGTTTGCTATGTTCCGGCCCTTGCAAAAAAGTTTCCTGAAGAAACTTTTGTTTTGCAAAGAGAAATAATTTTTCTGATTTTTTTTTGAAATCTGGTCGAGACCAATAAGAGTTATACAAATTCAAAATAAAACTTCCTTCGGCCAGATGTTACCCCAGAAAATGGCTATCACTTTCGAACCTTGCAAAGAAGTTCACAGGAGAAACTTTAGTTTTGCAAGGACAATTAATTTTTCTGTTTTATTTTTTATGAAATCTTGTCGAAAGCGTTAGGAGTAATACAAATTTGGAATACAACTCCAATCGGTCAGTTGTTGCCAAAGAAAACTCTTTGCTATGTTCCGACCCTTGCAAAGAAGTTTCCTGAAGAAACTTTTGTTTTGCAAATAGAAATAATTTTTCTGATTTTTTTTTTAAATCTGGTCGAGACCAATAAGAGTTATACAAATTCAAAATAGAACTTCCTTATACAAATTTAAAAATACAACTTCCATCAGCCGGAGATGTTACCCAGACTGGCTATCACTTTTTTGACCCTTGCAAAGAAGTTCACAGGAGAAACTTTTGTTTTGCAAGGACAATTAATTTTTCTGTTTTTTTTTATGAAATCTTGTCGAGACCGTTAGGAGTAATAAAAATTTGGAATACAACTCCAATCGGTCAGATGTTTCCCCAGAAAACTGATTGTCATGGTTCGACCCTTACAAAGATGTTTCCACAATAAACTTTTGTTTTGAAAAGAGAAATAACTTTTCTGATTTTTTTTATGAAATATGGTCGAGACCAACAAGAGTTATACAAATTTGGAATACAACTCCAATCGGTCAGTTGTTGCCAAAGAAAACTGTTTGCTATGTTCCGGCCCTTGCAAAAAAGTTTCCTGAAGAAACTTTTGTTTTGCAAAGAGAAATAATTTTTCTGTTTTTTTTTTTAAATCTGGTCGAGACCAATAAGAGTTATACAAATTCAAAATAGAACTTCCTTCGGCCAGATGTTACCCCAGAAAATGGTTATCACTTTTCGAACCTTGCAAAGAAGTTCACAGAAGAAACTTTAGTTTTGCAAGGACAATTAATTTTTCTGTTTTTTTTTTTAAGAAATCTTGTCGAGACCGTTAGGAGTAATACAAATTTGGAATACAACTCCAATCGTTCAGATATTGCCCCAGAAAACTGATTGTCATGGTTCGACCCTTTCAAAGATGTTTCCAGAATAAACTTTTGTTTTGAAAAGAGAAATAATTTTTCTGATTTTTTTTATGAAATATGGTCGAGACCAACAAGAGTTATCCAAATTTGGAATACAACTCCAATCGGTCAGTTGTTGCCAAAGAAAACTGTTTGCTATGTTCCGGCCCTTGCAAAAAAGTTTCCAGAAGAAACTTTTGTTTTGCAAAAAGAAATAATTTTTCTGATTTTTTTTTGAAATCTGGTCGAGACCAATAAGAGTTATACAAATTTAAAATACAACTTCCATCGGCCAGATGTTACCCCAGAAAACGGCTATAACTTTTTGACCCTTGCAAAGAAGTTCACAAGAGAAACTTTTGTTTTGCAAGGACAATTAATTTTTCTGTTTTTTTTTATGAAATCTTGTCGAAACCGTTAGGAGTAATACAAATTTGGAATACAACTCCAATCGTTCAGATGTTGCCCCAGAAAACTGATTGTCATGGTTCGACCCTTGCAAAGATGTTTCCAGAATAAACTTTTGTTTTGAAAAGAGAAATAATTTTTTTGATTTTTTTTATGAAATATGGTCGAGACCAACAAGAGTTATCCAAATTTGGAATACCAACAAGAGTTATCCAAATTTGGAATACAACTCCAATCGGTCAGTTGTTGCCAAAGAAAACTGTTTGCTATGTTCCGGCCCTTGCAAAAAAGTTTCCTGAAGAAACTTTTGTTTTGCAAAGAGAAATAATTTTTCTGATTTTTTTTTGAAATCTTGTCGAAACCGTTAGGAGTAATACAAATTTAGAATACAACTCCAATCGGTCAGTTGTTGCCAAAGAAAACTGTTTGCTATGTTCCGGCCCTTGCAAAAAAGTTTCCTGAAAAAACTTTTGTTTTGCAAAGAGAAATAATTTTTCTGATTTTTTTTTGAAATCTGGTCGAGACCAATAAGAGTTATACAAATTCAAAATAGAACTTCTTTCGGCCAGATGTTACCCCAGAAAATGGCTATCACTTTTCGAACCTTGCAAAGAAGTTCACAGGAGAAACTTTAGTTTTGCAAGGACAATTAATTTTTCTGTTTTTTTTTTATGAAATCTTGTCGAAACCGTTAGGAGTTATACAAATTTGGAATATAATTCCAATCGTTCAGATATTGCCCCAGAAAACTGATTGTCATGGTTCGACCCTTGCAAAGATGTTTCCAGAATAAACTTTTGTTTTGAAAAGAGAAATAATTTTTCTGATTTTTTTTATGAAATATGGTCGAGACCAACAAGAGTTATACAAATTTGGAATACAACTCCAATCGGTCAGTTGTTGCCAAAGAAAACTGTTTGCTATGTTCCGGCCCTTGCAAAAAAGTTTCCTGAAGAAACTTTTGTTTTACAAAGAGAAATAATTTTTCTGATTTTTTTTTGAAATCTGGTCGAGACCAATAAGAGTTATACAAATTCAAAATAAAACTTCCTTCGGCCAGATGTTACCCCAGAAAATGGCTATCACTTTCGAACCTTGCAAAGAAGTTCACAGGAGAAACTTTAGTTTTGCAAGGACAATTAATTTTTCTGTTTTATTTTTTATGAAATCTTGTCGAAAGCGTTAGGAGTAATACAAATTTGGAATACAACTCCAATCGGTCAGTTGTTGCCAAAGAAAACTCTTTGCTATGTTCCGACCCTTGCAAAGAAGTTTCCTGAAGAAACTTTTGTTTTGCAAATAGAAATAATTTTTCTGATTTTTTTTTGAAATCTGGTCGAGACCAATAAGAGTTATACAAATTCAAAATAGAACTTCCTTCGGCCAGATGTTACCCCAGAAAATGGCTATCACTTTTCGAACCTTGCAAAGAAGTTCACAGGAGAAACTTTTGTTTTGCAAGGACAATTAATTTTTCTGTTTTTTTTTTATGAAATCTTGTCGAGACCGTTAGGAGTAATACAAATTTGGAATACAACTCCAATCGGTCAGTTGTTGCCAAAGAAAACTGTTTGCTATGTTCCGACCCTTGCAAAGAAGTTTCCGGAAGAAACTTTTGTTTTGCAAAAAGAAATAATTTTTCTGATTTTTTTTGAAATCTTGTCGAAACCGTTAGGAGTAATACAAATTTAGAATACAACTCCAATCGGTCAGTTGTTGCCAAAGAAAACTGTTTGCTATGTTCCGGCCCTTGCAAAAAGTTTCCTGAAGAAACTTTTGTTGTGCAAAGAGAAATAATTTTTCTGATTTTTTTTTGAAATCTGGTCGAGACCAATAAGAGTTATACAAATTCAAAATAGAACTTCCTTCGGCCAGATGTTACCCCAGAAAATGGCTATCACTTTTCGAACTTTGCAAAGAAGTTCACAGGAGAAACTTTAGTTTTGCAAGGACAATTAATTTTTCTGTTTTTTTTTTATGAAATCTTGTCGAAACCGTTACGAGTAATACAAATTTGGAATACAATTCCAATCGTTCAGATATTGCCCCAGAAAACTGATTGTCATGGTTCGACCCTTGCAAAGATGTTTCCAGAATAAACTTTTGTTTTGAAAAGAGAAATAATTTTTCTGATTTTTTTTATGAAATATGGTCGAGACCAAAAAGAGTTATCCAAATTTGGAATACAACTCCAATCGGTCAGTTGTTGCCAAAGAAAACTGTTTGCTATGTTCCGGCCCTTGCAAAAAAGTTTCCTGAAGAAACTTTTGTTTTGCAAATAGAAATAATTTTTCTGATTTTTTTTTGATATCTGGTCGAGACCAATAAGAGTTATACAAATTCAACATAGAACTTCCTTCGGCCAGATGTTACCCCAGATAATGGCTATCACTTTTCGAACCTTGCAAAGAAGTTCACAGGAGAAACTTTTGTTTTGCAAGGACAATTAATTTTTCTGTTTTTTTTTTATGAAATCTTGTCGAGACCGTTGGGAGTAATACAAATTTGAAATACAACTCCAATCGGTGAGTTGTTGCCAAAGAAAACTGTTTGTTATGTTCCGACCCTTGCAAAGAAGTTTCCTGACGAAACTTTTGTTTGCAAAGAGAAATAATTTTTCTGATTTTTTTTTGAAATCTGGTCGAGACCAAAAAGAGTTATACAAATTTAAAATACAACTTCCATCGGCCATATGTTACCCCAGAAAATGGCTGTCACTTTTCGAGCCTTGCAAAGAAGTTCACAGCAGAAACTTTTGTTTTGCAAGGACAATTAATTTTTCTGTTTTTTTTTTTATGAAATCTTGTTGAGACCGTTACGAGTAATACAAATTTGAAATACAACTCCAATCGGTCAGTTGTTGCCAAAGTAAACTGTTTGTTATGTTCCGACCCTTGCAAAGAAGTTTCCTGACGAAACTTTTGTTTTCCAAAGAGAAATAATTTTTCTGATTTTTTTTTGAAATCTGGTCGAGACCAATAAGAGTTATACAAATTCAAAATAAAACTTCCTTCGGCCAGATGTTACCCCAGAAAATGGCTATCACTTTTCGAACCTTGCAAAAAAGTTCACAGGAGAAATTTTTGTTTTGCAAGGACAATTAATTTTTCTGTTTTTTTTTTATGAAATCTTGTTGAAACCGTTAGGAGTAATACAAATTTGGAATACAACTCCAATCGTTCAGATATTGCCCCAGAAAACTGATTGTCATGGTTCGACCCTTGCAAAGATGTTTCCAGAATAAACTTTTGTTTTGAAAAGAGAAATAATTTTTCTGATTTTTTTTTTGAAATCTGGTCGAGACCAATAAGAGTTATACAAATTTAAAATACAACTTCCATCGGCCAGATGTTACCCAAAGAAACTGTTGCTATGTTCCGACCCTTGCAAAGAAGTTTCCTGAAGAAACTTTTGTTTTGCAAATAGAAATAATTTTTCTGATTTTTTTTTGAAATCTGGTCGAGACCAATAAGAGTTATACAAATTCAAAATAGATCTTCCTTCGGCCAGATGTTACCCCAGAAAATGGCTATCACTTTTCGAACCTTGCAAAGAAGTTCACAGGAGAAACTTTAGTTTTGCAAGGACAATTAATTTTTCTGTTTTTTTTTTTATGAAATCTTGTCGAGACCGTTAGGAGTAATACAAATTTGGAATACAACTCCAATCGGTCAGTTGTTGCCAAAGAAAACTCTTTGCTATGTTCCGACCCTTGCAAAGAAGTTTCCTGAAGAAACTTTTGTTTTGAAAAGAGAAATAATTTTTCTGATTTTTTTTTGAAATCTGGTCGAGACCAATAAGAGTTATACAAATTCTAAATAGAACTTCCTTCGGCCAGATGTTACCCCAGAAAATGGATATCACTTTTCGAACCTTGCAAAGAAGTTCACAGGAGAAACTTTTGTTTTGCAAGGACAATTAATTTTTCTGTTTTTTTTTTATGAAATCTTGTCGAAACCGTTAGGAGTAATACAAATTTTGAATACAACTCCAATCGGTCAGATGTTTCCCCAGAAAACTGATTGTCATGGTTCGACCCTTGCAAAGATGTTTCCAGAATAAACTTTTGTTTTGAAAAGAGAAATAATTTTTCTGATTTTTTTTATGAAATATGGTCGAGACCAACAAGAGTTATCCAAATTTGGAATACCAACAAGAGTTATCCAAATTTGGAATACAACTCCAATCGGTCAGTTGTTGCCAAAGAAAACTGTTTGCTATGTTCCGGCCCTTGCAAAAAAGTTTCCTGAAGAAACTTTTGTTTTACAAAGAGAAATAATTTTTCTGATTTTTTTTTGAAATCTGGTCGAGACCAATAAGAGTTATACAAATTCAAAATAAAACTTCCTTCGGCCAGATGTTACACCAGAAAATGTCTATCACTTTCGAACCTTGCAAAGAAGTTCACAGGAGAAACTTTAGTTTTGCAAGGACAATTAATTTTTCTGTTTTTTTTTTTATGAAATCTTGTCGAAAGCGTTAGGAGTAATACAAATTTGGAATACAACTCCAATCGGTCAGTTGTTGCAAAAGAAAACTCTTTGCTATGTTCCGACCCTTGCAAAGAAGTTTCCTGAAGAAACTTTTGTTTTGCAAATAGAAATAATTTTTCTGATTTTTTTTTGAAATCTGGTCGAGACCAATAAGAGATATACAAATTCAAAATAGAACTTCCTTCGGCCAGATGTTACCCCAGAAAATGGCTATCACTTTTCGAACCTTGCAAAGAAGTTCACAGGAGAAACTTTTGTTTTGCAAGGACAATTAATTTTTCTGTTTTTTTTTTATGAAATCTTGTTGAAACCGTTAGGAGTAATACAAATTTGGAATACAACTCCAATCGGTCAGATGTTTCCCCAGAAAACTGATTGTCATGGTTCGACCCTTGCAAAGATGTTTCCAGAATAAACTTTTGTTTTGAAAAGAGAAATAATTTTTCTGATTTTTTTTATGAAATATGGTCGAGACCAACAAGAGTTATACAAATTAAAAATACAACTTCCATCGGCCAGATGTTACCCCAGAAAACGGCTATCACTTTTTGACCCTTGCAAAGAAGTTCACAAGAGAAACTTTTGTTTTGCAAGGACAATTAATTTTTCTGTTTTTTTTTATGAAATCTTGTCGAAACCGTTAGGAGTAATACAAATTTGGAATACAACTCCAATCGTTCAGATATTGCCCCAGAAAACTGATTGTCATGGTTCGACCCTTGCAAAGATGTTTCCAGAATAAACTTTTGTTTTGAAAAGAGAAATAATTTTTCTGATTTTTTTATGAAATATGGTCGAGACCAACAAGAGTTATCCAAATTTGGAATACAACTCCAATCGGTCAGTTGTTGCCAAAGAAAACTGTTTGCTATGTTCCGGCCCTTGCAAAAAAGTTTCCAGAAGAAACTTTTGTTTTACAAAGAGAAATAATTTTTCTGATTTTTTTTTGAAATCTGGTCGAGACCAATAAGAGTTATACAAATTCAAAATAAAACTTCCTTCGGCCAGATGTTACCCCAGAAAATGGCTATCACTTTCGAACCTTGCAAAGAAGTTCACAGGAGAAACTTTAGTTTTGCAAGGACAATTAATTTTTCTGTTTTATTTTTTATGAAATCTTGTCGAAAGCGTTAGGAGTAATACAAATTTGGAATACAACTCCAATCGGTCAGTTGTTGCCAAAGAAAACTGTTTGTTATGTTCCGACTCTTGCAAAGAAGTTTCCTGACGAAACTTTTGTTTTGCAAAGAGAAAAAAAATTTCAGACTTTTTTTTGAAATCTGGTCGAGACCAATAAGAGTTATACAAATTCTAAATAGAACTTCCTTCGGCCAGATGTTACCCCAGAAAATGGATATCACTTTTCGAACCTTGCAAAGAAGTTCACAGGAGAAACTTTTGTTTTGCAAGGACAATTAATTTTTCTGTTTTTTTATATGAAATCTTGTCGAAAGCGTTAGGAGTAATACAAATTTGGAATACAACTCCAATCGTTCAGATATTGCCCCAGAAAACTGATTGTCATGGTTCGACCCTTGCAAAGATGTTTCCAGAATAAACTTTTGTTTTGAAAAGAGAAATAATTTTTCTGATTTTTTTTATGAAATATGGTCGAGACCAACAAGAGTTATCCAAATTTGGGATACAACTCCAATCGGTCAGTTGTTGCCAAAGAAAACTGTTTGCTATGTTCCGGCCCTTGCAAAAAAGTTTCCTTAAGAAACTTTTGTTTTGCAAAGAGAAATAATTTTTCTGTTTCTTTTTTTGAAATCTGGTCGAGACCAATAAGAGTTATACAAATTTAAAACTACAACTTCCATCGGCCAGATGTTACACCAGAAAATGGCTATCACTTTTCAACCCTTGCAAAGATGTTCACAGCAGAAACTTTTGTTTTGCCAGGACAATTAATTATTCTGATTTTTTTTTATGAAATCTTGTCGAGACCGTTAGGAGTACTACAAATTTTTAATACAACTCTAATCGGTCAGATGTTGCCAAGAAGACTCACTGCTATGTTCCGACCCTTGCAAAGAAGTTTCCTGAAGAAACTTTTGTTTTGCAAATAGAAATAATTTTTCTGATTTCTTTTTGAAATCTGGTCGAGACCAATAAGAGTTATACAAATTCAAAATAGAACTTCCTTCGGCCAGATGTTACCCCAGAAAATGGCTATCACTTTTCGAACCTTGCAAAGAAGTTCACAAGAGAAACTTTTGTTTTGCAAGGACAATTAATTTTTCTGTTTTTTTTATGAAATCTTGTCGAAACCGTTAGGAGTAATTCAAATTTGGAATACAACTCCAATCGTTCAGATATTGCCCCAGAAAACTGATTGTCATGGTTCGACCCTTGCAAAGATGTTTCCAGAATAAACTTTTGTTTTGAAAAGAGAAATAATTTTTCTGATTTTTTTATGAAATATGGTCGAGACCAACAAGAGTTATCCAAATTTGGAATACCAACAAGAGTTATCCAAATTTGGAATACAACTCCAATCGGTCAGTTGTTGCCAAAGAAAACTGTTTGCTATGTTCCGGCCCTTGCAAAAAAGTTTCCTGAAGAAACTTTTGTTTTACAAAGAGAAATAATTTTTCTGATTTTTTTTTGAAATCTGGTCGAGACCAATAAGAGTTATACAAATTCAAAATAAAACTTCCGTCGGCCAGATGTTACACCAGAAAATGGCTATCACTTTCGAACCTTGCAAAGAAGTTCACAGGAGAAACTTTAGCTTTGCAAGGACAATTAATTTTTCTGTTTTTTTTTATGAAATCTTGTCGAAAGCGTTAGGAGTAATACAAATTTGGAATACAACTCCAATCGGTCAGTTGTTGCAAAAGAAAACTCTTTGCTATGTTCCGACCCTTGCAAAGAAGTTTCCTGAAGAAACTTTTGTTTTGCAAAAGAGAAATAATTTTTCTGTTTTTTTTTTTAAATCTGGTCGAGACCTATAAGAGTTATACAAATTCAAAATAAAACTTCCTTCGGCCAGATGTTACCCCAGAAAGAGCTGGCTATCACTTTTCCAGACACAAAGAAGTTCACAGGAGAAACTTTTGTTTACAAGGACAATTAATTTTCTGTTTTTATGAAATCTTGTCAAGCGATTGGGAGTAATAAGTTGGAATACAACTCCAATCGGTCAGTTGTTGCCAAAGAAAACTGTTTGTTATGTTCCGAGCCTTGCAAAGAAGTTTCTGAGGAAACTTTTGTTTTGCAAAGAGAACAAATTTTCTGATTTTTTTTTGAAATCTGGTCGAGACCAATAAGAGTTATACAAATTTAAAATACAACTTTCATCGGCCAGATGTTACCCCAGAAAATGGCTATCACTTTTCAACCCTTGCAAAGAAGTTCACAGCAGAAACTTTTGTTTTACAAGGACAATTAATTTTTCCGTTTTTTTTTTATGAAATCTTGTCGAGACCGTTAGGAGTAATACAAATTTGGAATACAACTCCAATCGGTCAGATGTTGCCCCAGAAAACTGTCATGTTTCGACCCTTGCAAAGATGTTTCAGAATAAACTTTTGTTTTGCAAAGAGAAATAATTTTTCAGATTTTTTTTTTGAAATATGGTCGAGACCAACAAGAGTTATACAAAATTGGAATACAACTCCAATCGGTCAGTTGTTGCCAAAGAAAACTGTTTGTTATGTTCCGAGCCTTGCAAAGAAGTTTCCTGAGGAAACTTTTGTTTTGCAAAGAGAAAAAATTTACTGATTTTTTTTTGAAATCTGGTCGAGACCAATAAGAGTTATACAAATTTAAAATACAACTTCCATCGGCCAGATGTTACCCAGAAAACGGCTATCACTTTTTGACCCTTGCAAAGAAGTTCACAAGAGAAACTTTTGTTTTGCAAGGACAATTAATTTTTCTGTTTTTTTTTATGAAATCTTGTCGAAACCGTTAGGAGTAATACAAATTTGGAATACAACTCCAATCGTTCAGATGTTGCCCCAGAAAACTGATTGTCATGGTTCGACCCTTGCAAAGATGTTTTCAGAATAAACTTTTGTTTTGAAAAGAGAAATAATTTTTCTGATTTTTTTTATGAAATATGGTCGAGACCAACAAGAGTTATCCAAATTTGGAATACAACTCCAATCGGTCAGTTGTTGCCAAAGAAAACTGTTTGCTATGTTCCGGCCCTTCCAAAAATGTTTCCAGAATAAACTTTTGTTTTGAAAAGAGAAATAATTTTTCTGATTTTTTTTATGAAATATGGTCGAGACCAACAAGAGTTATCCAAATTTGGAATACAACTCCAATCGGTCAGTTGTTGCCAAAGAAAACTGTTTTGCTATGTTCCGACCCTTGCAAAGAAGTTTCCTGAAGAAACTTTTGTTTTGCAAATAGAAATAATTTTTCTGATTTCTTTTTGAAATCTGGTCGAGACCAATAAGAGTTATACAAATTCAAAATAGAACTTCCTTCGGCCAGATGTTACACCAGAAAATGGCTATCACTTTCGAACCTTGCAAAGAAGTTCACAGGAGAAACTTTAGTTTTGCAAGGACAATTAATTTTTCTGTTTTTTTTTTATGAAATCTTGTCGAAAGCGTTAGGAGTAATACAAATTTGGAATACAACTCCAATCGGTCAGTTGTTGCCAAAGAAAACTCTTTGCTATGTTCCGACCCTTGCAAAGAAGATTCCTGAAGAAACTTTTGTTTTGCAAATAGAAATAATTTTTCTGATTTTTTTTTGAAATCTGGTCGAGACCAATAAGAGTTATACAAATTCAAAATAGAACTTCCTTCGGCCAGATGTTACCCCAGAAAATGGCTATCACTTTTCGAACCTTGCAAAGAAGTTCACAGGAGAAACTTTTGTTTTGCAAGGACAATTAATTTTTCTGTTTTTTTATATGAAATCTTGTCGAAAGCGTTAGGAGTAATACAAATTTGGAATACAACTCCAATCGTTCAGATATTGCCCCAGAAAACTGATTGTCATGGTTCGACCCTTGCAAAGATGTTTCCAGAATAAACTTTTGTTTTGAAAAGAGAAATAATTTTTCTGATTTTTTTTATGAAATATGGTCGAGACCAACAAGAGTTATCCAAATTTGGAATACAACTCCAATCGGTCAGTTGTTGCCAAAGAAAACTGTTTGCTATCTTCCGACCCTTGCAAAGAAGTTTCCTGAAGAAACTTTTGTTTTGCAAATAGAAATAATTTTTCTGATTTTTTTTTGAAATCTGGTCGAGACCAATAAGAGTTATACAAATTTAAAATACAACTTCCATCGGCCAGATGTTACCCCAGAAAACGGCTATCACTTTTGACCCTTGCAAAGAAGTTCACAGGATGTTTTGCAAGGACAATTAATTTTTCTGTTTTTTTTTATGAAATCTTGTCGAAACCGTTAGGAGTAATACAAATTTGGAATACAACTCCAATCGTTCAGATATTGCCCCAGAAAACTGATTGTCATGGTTCGACCCTTGCAAAGATGTTTCCAGAATAAACTTTTGTTTTGCAAAGAGAAATAATTTATCAGATTTTTTTTTGAAATATGGTCGAGACCAACAAGAGTGATACAAAATTTGAATACAACTCCAATCGGTCAGTTGTTGCCAAAGAAAACTGTTTGTTATGTTCCAACCCTTGCAAAGAAGTTTCCTGAGGGAACTTTTGTTTTGCGAAGAGAAATAATTTTTCTGAATTTTTTTTGAAATCTGGTGGCGACGAATAAAAGCTATACAAATTTAAAATACAACTTCCATCGGCCAGATGTTACCCAGAAAACGGCTATCACTTTTCGAACCTTGCAAAAAAGTTCACAGGAGAAACTTTTGTTTTGCAAGGACAATTAATTTTTCTGTTTTTTTTTTATGAAATCTTGTCGAAACCGTTAGGAGTTATACAAATTTGGAATATAATTCCAATCGTTCAGATATTGCCCCAGAAAACTGATTGTCATGGTTCGACCCTTGCAAAGATGTTTCCAGAATAAACTTTTGTTTTGAAAAGAGAAATAATTTTTCTGATTTTTTTATGAAATATGGTCGAGACCAACAAGAGTTATCCAAATTTGGAATACAACTCCAATCGGTCAGTTGTTGCCAAAGAAAACTGTTTGCTATGTTCCGACCCTTGCAAAGAAGTTTCCTGAAGAAACTTTTTTTTTCAAATAGACATAATTTTTCTGATTTTTTTTGAAATCTGGTCGAGACCAATAAGACTTATACAAATTTAAAATAAAACTTCCAAATCGGCCAGATACACCAGAAAAATGGCTTATCACTTTTCGAACACCAAAAGAAGTTCACAGGAGAAACTTTTGTTTTTACAAGGACAATTATTTTCTGTTTTTTTATGAAATCTTGTCAAAAGCGTTGGGGAGCAAGCCTGAAATTTGGAATACAACTCAATCGGTCAGTTGTTGCCAAAGAAAACTGTTTGTTATGTTCCGACCCTTGCAAAGAAGTTTCCTGACGAAACTTTTGTTTTGCAAAGACAAATAATTTTTCTGATTTTTTTTTGAAATCTGGTCGAGACCAATAAGAGGTATACAAATTTAAAATACAACTTCCATCGGCCAGATGTTACCCCAGAAAACGGCTATCACTTTTTGACCCTTGCAAAGAAGTTCACAAGAGAAACTTTTGTTTTGCAAGGACAATTAATTTTTCTGTTTTTTTTTATGAAATCTTGTCGAAACCGTTAGGAGTAATACAAATTTGGAATACAACTCCAATCGTTCAGATATTGCCCCAGAAAACTGATTGTCATGGTTCAACCCTTGCAAAGATGTTTCCAGAATAAACTTTTGTTTTGAAAAGAGAAATAATTTTTCTGATTTTTTTTATGAAATATGGTCGAGACCAACAAGAGTTATCCAAATTTGGAATACAACTCCAATCGGTCAGTTGTTGCCAAAGAAAACTCTTTGCTATGTTCCGACCCTTGCAAAGAAGTTTCCTGAAGAACCTTTTGTTTTACAAATAGAAATAATTTTTCTGATTTTTTTTTGAAATCTGGTCGAGACCAATAAGAGTTATACAAATTTAAAATACAACTTCCATCGGCCAGATGTTACCCCAGAAAACGGCTATCATTTTTCGACCCTTGCAAAGAAGTTCACAGCAGAAACTTTTGTTTTGCAAGGACAATTAATTTTTTTTTTTATGAAATCTTGTCGAAGAGGCATTAGAGATAATAAATTTGGGCCAACTCAATCGGTCAGTTGTTGCCGAAACTGTTTGCTATGTTCCGACCGCAGTTTTCACGAAGAAACTTTTGTTTTGCAAATAGAAATAATTTTTCTGATTTATTTTTGAAATCTGGTCGAGACCAATAAGAGTTATACAAATTAAAAATACAACTTCCATCGGCCAGATGTTACCCCAGAAAACGGCTATCACTTTTTGACCCCTGCAAAGAAGTTCACAGGAGAAACTTTTGTTTTGCAAGGACAATTAATTTTTCTGTTTTTTTTTATGAAATCTTGTCGAAACCGTTAGGAGTAATACAAATTTGGAATACAACTCCAATCGTTCAGATATTGCCCAAGAAAACTGATTGTCATGGTTCGACCCTTGCAAAGATGTTTCCAGAATAAACTTTTGTTTTGAAAAGAGAAATAATTTTTCTGATTTTTTTTATGAAATATGGTCGAGACCAACAAGAGTTATCCAAATTTGGAATACAACTCCAATCGGTCAGTTGTTGCCAAAGAAAACTCTTTGCTATGTTCCGACCCTTGCAAAGAAGTTTCCTGAAGAACCTTTTGTTTTGCAAATAGAAATAATTTTTCTGATTTTTTTTTGAAATCTGGTCGAGACCAATAAGAGTTATACAAATTTAAAATACAACTTCCATCGGCCAGATGTTACCCCAGAAAACGGCTATCACTTTTCGAACCTTGCAAAAGTTCACAGGAGAAACTTTTGTTTGCAAGGACATTAATTTTCTGTTTTTTATGAAATCTTGTCGAAAGCAGATTGGGAGTTATACAAAATTGGAATACAACTCAAATCGGTCAGTTGTTGCCAAAGAAAACTGTTTGTTATGTTCCGACCCTTGCAAAGAAGTTTCCTGACGAAACTTTTGTTTTGCAAAGACAAATAATTTTTCTGATTTTTTTTGAAATCTGGTCGAGACCAATAAGAGTTATACAAATTTAAAATACAACTTCCATCGGCCAGATGTTACCCCAGAAAACGGCTATCACTTTTTGACCCTTGCAAAGAAGTTCACAGGAGAAACTTTTGTTTTGCAAGGACAATTAATTTTTCTGTTTTTTTTTATGAAATCTTGTCGAAACCGTTAGGAGTAATACAAATTTGGAATACAACTCCAATCGTTCAGATATTGCCCCAGAAAACTGATTGTCATGGTTCGACCCTTGCAAATATGTTTCCAGAATAAACTTTTGTTTTGAAAAGAGAAATAATTTTTCTGATTTTTTTAATGAAATATGGTCGAGACCAACAAGAGTTATACAAATTTGGAATACAACTCCAATCGGTCAGTTGTTGCCAAAGAAAACTCTTTGCTATGTTCCGACCCTTGCAAAGAAGTTTCCTGAAGAACCTTCTGTTTTACAAATAGAAATAATTTTTCTGATTTTTTTTTGAAATCTGGTCGAGACCAATAAGAGTTATACAAATTTAAAATACAACTTCCATCGGCCAGATGTTACCCCAGAAAACGGCTATCACTTTTTGAACCTTGCAAAGAAGTTCACAGGAGAAACTTTTGTTTTGCAAGGACAATTAATTTTTCTCTTTTTTTTTTATGAAATCTTGTCGAGACCGTTAGGAGTAATACAAATTTGGAATACAACTCCAATCGGTCAGTTGTTGCCAAAGAAAACTGTTTGCTATGTTCCGACCCTTACAAAAGAAGTTTCCTGAAGAAGCTTTGTTTGCAAATGAAATAATTTTCTGATTTTTTTGAAATCTGGTCGAGACCAATAAGAGTTATACAAATTTAAATATAACT